>JAHLJT010009419.1:198382817-198391556 GCA_031308135.1 Acheta domesticus | reverse complement strand
TACTACTACTACTACTACTACTACTACTACTACTACTACTAATACTACTACTACTACTACTACTACTACTACTACTACTACTACTACTACTACTAACTACTACTACTACTACTACTACTACTACTACTACTACTACTACTACTACTACTACTATACTACTACTACTACTACTACTACTACTACTACTACCTACTACTACTACTACTACTACTACTACTAATACTACTACTACTACTACTACTACTACTACTACTCTACTACTACTACTACTACTACTACTATACTACTACTACTACTACTACTACTACTACTACTACTACTACTACTACTACTACTACTACTACTACTACTACTACTACTACTACTACTACTACTACTACTACTACTACTACTACTACTACTACTACTACTACTACTACTACTACTACTACTACTACTACTACTACTACTACTACTACTACTACTACTACTACTACTACTACTACTATACTACTACTACTACTACTACTACTACTACTACTACTACTACTACTACTACTACTACTACTACTATACTACTACTACTACTACTACTACTACTACTACTACTACTACTACTACTACTACTACTACTACTACTACTACTACTACTACTACTACTACTACTACTACTACTACTACTACTACTACTACTACTACTACTACTACTACTACTACTACTACTACTACTACTACTACTACTACTACTACTACTACTACTACTACTACTACTACTACTACTACTACTACTTACTACTACTACTACTATACTACTACTACTACTACTACTACTACTACTACTACTACTACTACTACTACTACTACTACTACTACTACTACTACTACTACTACTACTACTACTACTACTACTACTACTACTACTACTACTACTACTATACTACTACTACTACTACTACTATACTACTACTACTACTACTACTACTACTACTACTACTACTACTACTACTACTACTACTACTACTACTACTACTATACTACTACTACTACTACTACTACTACTACTACTACTACTACTACTACTACTACTACTACTATACTACTACTACTACTACTACTACTACTACTACTACTACTACTACTACTACTACTACTACTACTACTATACTACTACTACTACTACTACTACTACTACTACTACTATACTACTACTACTACTACTACTACTACTACTACTACTATACTACTACTACTACTATACTACTACTACTACTACTACTACTACTACTACTATACTACTACTACTACTACTATACTACTACTACCTACTACTACTACTACTACTACTACTACTACTACTACTACTACTACTACTACTACTACTACTACTACTACTACTACTATACTACTACTACTACTACTACTACTACTACTATACTACTACTACTACTACTACTACTACTACTACTACTACTACTACTACTCTACTACTACTACTACTACTACTACTACTACTACTACTACTACTACTCTACTACTACTACTACTACTACTACTACTACTACTACTACTACTACTACTACTACTACTACTACTACTACTACTACTACTACTACTACTACTACTACTACTACTACTACTACTACTACTACTACTACTACTACTACTACTACTACTACTACTACTACTACTACTACTACTACTACTACTACTACTACTACTACTACTACTACTACTACTACTACTACTACTACTACTACTACTACTACTACTACTACTACTACTACTACTATACTACTACTACTACTACTACTACTACTACTACTACTACTACTACTACTACTACTACTATACTACTACTACTACTACTACTACTACTACTACTACTACTACTACTACTACTACTACTACTACTACTACTACTACTACTACTACTACTACTACTACTACTACTACTACTACTACTACTACTACTACTACTACTATACTACTACTACTACTACTACTACTACTACTACTACTACTACTACTACTACTACTACTACTACTACTACTACTATACTACTACTACTACTATACTACTACTACTACTACTACTACTACTACTACTACTACTCTACTACTACTACTACTACTACTACTACTACTACTACTACTACTACTACTACTACTACTACTACTACTACTACTACTACTACTACTACTACTACTACTACTACTACTCTACTACTACTACTACTACTACTACTACTACTACTACTACTACTACTACTACTACTACTACTACTACTACTACTACTACTACTACTACTACTACTACTACTACTACTACTACTACTACTACTACTACTACTACTACTACTACTACTACTACTACTACTACTACTACTACTACTACTACTACTACTACTACTACTACTACTACTATACTACTACTACTACTACTACTACTACTACTACTACTACTACTACTACTACTACTACTACTACTACTACTACTACTACTACTACTACTACTACTACTACTACTACTACTACTACTACTACTACTACTACTACTACTACTACTACTACTACTACTACTACTACTACTACTACTACTACTACTACTACTACTACTACTACTACTACTACTACTACTACTACTACTACTACTACTACTACTACTACTACTACTACTACTACTACTACTACTACTACTACTACTACTACTACTACTACTACTACTACTACTACTACTACTATACTACTACTACTACTACTACTACTACTACTACTACTACTACTACTACTACTACTACTACTACTACTACTACTACTACTACTACTACTACTACTATACTACTACTACTACTACTACTACTACTACTACTACTACTACTACTACTACTACTACTACTACTACTACTACTACTACTACTACTACTACTACTACTACTACTACTACTACTACTACTACTACTACTACTACTACTACTACTACTACTACTACTACTACTACTACTACTACTACTACTACTACTACTACTACTACTACTACTACTACTACTACTACTACTACTACTACTACTACTACTACTACTACTACTACTACTACTACTACTATACTACTACTACTACTACTACTACTACTACCTACTACTACTACTACTACTACTACTACTACTACTACTACTACTACTACTACTACTACTACTACTACTCTACTACTACTACTCCTACTACTACTACTACTACTACTACTACTACTACTACTACTACTACTACTACTACTACTACTACTACTACTACTACTACTACTACTACTACTACTACTACTACTACTACTACTACTACTACTACTACTACTACTACTACTACTACTACTACTACTACTACTACTACTACTACTACTACTACTACTACTACTACTACTACTACTACTACTACTACTACTACTACTACTACTACTACTACTACTACTACTACTACTACTACTACTACTACTACTACTACTACTACTACTACTACTACTACTACTACTACTACTACTATACTACTACTACTACTACTACTACTACTACTACTACTACTACTACTACTACTACTACTACTACTACTACTACTAACTACTACTACTACTACTACTACTACTACTACTACTACTACTACTACTACTACTACTACTACTACTACTACTACTACTACTACTACTACTACTACTACTACTACTACTACTACTACTACTACTACTACTACTACTACTACTACTACTACTACTACTACTACATACTACTACTACTACTACTACTACTACTACTACTACTACTACTACTACTACTACTACTACTACTACTACTACTACTACTACTACTACTACTACTACTACTACTACTACTACTACTACTACTACTACTACTACTACTACTACTACTACTACTACTACTACTACTACTACTACTACTACTACTACTACTACTACTTTTGTTAGGTTGTTAGGTTGGTAGTGGTAGCGTCTGCTTTGCCGCGTTCGTGCTCTCCGTTTGTGGCGGTGTTTCCGTAGGTTTGTGCGTCAATTGCCGATAAAGGTAAGAAGAGTGTATGCCTGAAGCACTCTGGCGCCCGTTTTATGTTAGGGAAAGCGGGGGGTTACGTTATTTTCGAATATACGTGTTATATTCGGCGTGTGTCTGTTAGCGTGGGTGAGCGCCATCTTGTCCTTGGGGAGCGTCCTTGGAATACAGAGTGTATAGTGCTGCTATCGCGCGGCTGCGGGATAAACTATGCCGGCTGTTGCTAGCGCCCCACACGGGTGAAAGACCAACTAGGTGACCTTCAGCGCTCCTACCGGAGCGGCGGACGACCTACAGTAATGGCGGGCACTTCAAACCGTGACGCAGTGTCTCCGCAGGCATGTCAGGAGAGTAAGGACACGGAAGATAATGGTGAAGCTGTGTATAGGCCTCGGTGAGGGTGAAGACGGTGTACCGACAAAGAGCGTTGATGAATGCGGCGGCATGGAAGTAATTCTAGGAGACGGGAATGAAAGGGCCGAAATAATACTAAAGGGTAGCTACCAGACGCCTTACGGGCAATGATTCTTGAGCTATCCAAATATAGTGAAGAGCTCTATAAGGCCATTGGGAGCACGCCAAACACTAAACGGAGATTAAGAAAGGAGCGAAGGCTATCTACGAGCTCAGTGAGAATCTGCAGTGTAGATGGAAAGAATGGGAGTCAAATCAACAGTCTCGGAGCAAGGTTTTGTTGCTGCGCCGCCGCTCGGAATCGGAGGCTCTGAACACAAGGAAGCAGGGACGCAAACGCATCTGGCGGAAAGGGATGTGAATATAGAAACGGCTATCGCAGGGATCGATAGCCTTGAAAAATTTGTCCCGCTTTTGGATAGAGAGTGGCCAGATTGTGCTTTCCAGGCAACACGCCTGCTGGACGGTAATCCAGAAAGTTTTCGGAGAGACTGGGACATAGCAGCTATAGTGAACACACGGGAGGAGATAACTGCTACACAGAAGTTTGTCAGAAGATTTTCCACCCTGAGCTACCCTCTCTTCTTGGGGAGAAACTGGAAGGACGGGTAGAATACATCCAAACTGTGACTAATATACACAGTAGCAGAGGAGGCGGAGGGGAGGAGAAATCGTGTTATGGATACATGATTCCCATAACAGTGAGCGACAGCGGAGAAGTAGACTATGAAGAAATGCACCAGGTTTTGGCACAGTGGAAGGAACTGCTGAAAACACACGGCAGCAAGAGGGTGGCAGTTACAACCACAGCGGGCTTCAATAGGGAGCCACTACGAAAGATGATGGGAGTGGATGTTCCACGGAAGTGCCCTGGAAATAGGATGTATAATCTCTGAAAGAAGCATCGCCAAACGGACGGACGCCAGAAGGGCCAAAGGAGGAAAAGGAGAAACAAAGGAGAAAAAGCAAGAGGCGCTCGTATGCAAGGCGAAGGGAAAAACCTACGCAGAATTGCTGCAAACAATGAAGGAGGGCGTTGATCTTAATAGTATCGGGGTTTAAAATTAAGTCTATCAGGAGAACTGGCAAGGATGGCGTCGTTTTAACTGTAGAAGGGCAAGGTAGTGTGAAGAGTCTAGAAGAAGAAATTAAGACAAAAGTAAAAGAAGTGATAGTCAGGTCGGAGAAAAAACTGACCACTCTCATGGTGTACGGAATGACCCGACCACGACAGAGGAGGAGTTGCGCGCTGCAATCAGACGCATGGGAAGAGAAGAAAGCATGGAAGTAATAATTACATCAATGCGACCGGGCAGGTTTGGTAACAAAAATGCTACAATAAAAATACCGGCGATAGAAGCGTTGACTTTAATTAAGAAACGCGAAATACAGGTAGGATGGGTAATGTGTCCAGTAAGGGAGCGAGTAACAATAATGAGGTGTTACAAATGCCACTTGTTTGGACACAAAGCAAGGGACTGCCAGGAAGCTGTGGACAGAAAAAATCACTGCCTGAAATGTGGGGAGGAAGGTCACCATGCCGCGGAGTGTGAAAAGAACCCCTTTTGCATCAAATGCCAGAAGGATGACCACAGATGTGACCAGATGAAGTGCCCTTTCTACAGGAAGCTGGTAACGGAAACCAGGACGAGGAAAGCATAAACCGCTAATGGGGAAGAAACAAATAAATATAATGCAGACAAACCTGATGAGGTCACAGTTTTAGCCATGACATTGCGCACGCAACAGCTATCAAAAGAGGGATAGATATCCTGATAGCAAGTGAGCCGAATAAGAAACGAGTAACCGGAAACAGCTGGGTAAAGGACAGTAGGGAAGACGTAGCAGTATTCTTTTACAACAAAAACCTGGATGTCACAAAATTGCGAGTAGGAGCGGATACATATGTATCCATTTTTAATCAGTGGCAGATCTTCTGCAGCT
The DNA here is from genome assembly GCA_031308135.1 of Acheta domesticus. Lineage (NCBI taxonomy): Eukaryota > Metazoa > Arthropoda > Insecta > Orthoptera > Gryllidae > Acheta > Acheta domesticus. Next base: position 198,385,170 of record JAHLJT010009419.1, on the reverse strand, counting down.
ATAGCTCCCCGAATATCCCCATAGACTTATTCAAGGGGGATGTCGATGCAATGATGCAAGACTGCAGGGCCATAGGAGGCGAGAGTATAATCATGGGGGATATGAACATTAAATCGCCTCAATGGGGGTGTCACCAGGGACCGATCGGAGGGGGGAATACTGGACCGAGTGGATGGCTGAATTAGACATGGTAATCCACAATTCCGGAAACGTACCCACATTTGCTAGAGGTAACAGTGAATCATTCATTGACATAACGTGTTCGACGCAAGGGTTAGCAAAGAAAATAAAGAACTGGGAAGTGATGGAAGATGAATCACTTAGTGACCACCGGTTTATCTACTTCGAAATTCACTGTGCACAGACCCGGAAACCTAAATTAGACAAAATGGAAATTAAGTATGACTGGGAGACATACAGAAATGTTCTCCAGTGGACAATAGGACGCCGAAGCCCTGAAGATATATCGCCGAAAGAACTCGCAAAAGTTGTGAAAACTGCCTGCCAGGCTGCCTGCGAAAAGCGGAAGACTACCAGCCGCCTACCTTACTGGTGGAATAATGAAATAGAACAGAAAAGGCAGACATGTATCCAAAGAAGGAGGAAGCTGACGAGGGCAAACAGGAGAACTGCCAGTCTGAGCAACGCGACACTGAAAGCAGAATATAAGCAATCTAGAAAGGAGCTAGGGATGCTCATAAGCAATCCAAGCAGCGACATTGGCAAAAGCTGTGCGACGACCTTAACCAAGACATTTGGGGTACGGGCTACAAGATAGTCACTGGAAGACTGACAAACAGCTCGCCAGTTAACTTGTCAGCCGAAAAGAAGAAGGAAGTAGCGCTGGAACTATTCCACGCACAACGGACGTCTGGAACGCAGGATGGCGTCAACTGATTTTGAGCCATTCTCCACAGAGGAATTAGTAAATGTGGCAAAGAGTATGAAGGGAGGTAAAGCCCCTGGACTAGACGGTATCCCACCTGAAGCAGTAAAAATTGCAGTCGAGGTGGCCCCAGAATACGTACTCAGAGTATTTAACAACCTGCTTGTAAAACAAGAATTCCCTGGACAGTGGAAGATGGCGAAATTAGTACTGCTCCTAAAAGGGGGTAGGTTGCCCCAGGAACCCTTCAGCATACAGGCCACTCTGTCTGCTAAGCACGCTAAGTAAGCTCTACGAAGGACTCATAAAGGCGAGGTTGGAGCAGGAAATCGAAGGAGGGGAAGGACTGTCCACGCGCCAATATGGCTTCAGGAAAGGCCGATCTACCATCCAAGCCCTGGAACAGGTAGTGAGGCTAAAAGCAGAGACAAATGAAAGGTGGGTTGTACTGCTAACCCTAGATGTAAAAAACGCATTCAACACAGCTACATGGAGCTTGATCATCAAAGAACTAGAAAGACGAAGAACTCCACAGTACTTGACTACGGTGATAACAAATTACTTTTATGGAAGATCTTTCAAAATTGACAATCAAGAAGTAAGCATGCAAGCGGGCGTCCCGCAGGGGTCGGTCCTGGGGACCGCTCCTGTGGAACATACTCTATGATGGCGTGCTCAAACTTGCACTGACGGCGGGGCAACGCAGATCGGTTTTGCAGACGACTTAGCACTAGTGTTCTCAGCGAAGATGAGGAAACACTCAAATACAGAGTGAATGAATCACTACGGCGCATTGACAGATGGATGAGGAACAACAGGCTCCACCTAGCACCTCACAAGACAGAAGCGGTCATTATAAAAGGACCAAGGAAAAGGAAGAAATGTCAGCTTTCTACTGCAAGACACCACAATCACCACGGTCAAGGCGGCACGATATCTAGGAGTGATGTTCGACGATAAAATCACATTCGACGACCATGTGAAAGAGGCAGTTAGAAAATGCCACCAAAAGCGGCGGCACTAGGAAGACTATTGCCGAATATAGGAGGTCCTAGAACACCCAAAAGGGTAATTCTATGCAGCGCAATTACGTCTATACTGCTGTAAGCGGCCCCCATTTGGCAGAATGCGCTCACCAGGAAGAAAAACTTACGAGATCTGAGCGAATACAGAGGAAAATGCTGCTAAGGATAGTCTGTGGTTACAGAACTATCTCGACGGCAGCTTTGCAAGTCATAGCGGCAGTAATGCCCATAGACTTGCAAATCAAGGAGAGGTACAGAATCCACGAACGGAAAGCGGGCAACGACATACAGCAGAAGAACAGCATCAGAGAAGAAATATACCAAGAATGGCAATCCAGATGGGACGACAATACAAGAGTGGCACAGTGGACCAAAGCGCTAATTCCAGATATTACGCAATGGCTCCAATGCAAGCATAGGAGAACGGACCATTTCCTCACAC